>ML349604.1:1587-19145 GCA_005239505.1 Nicotiana paniculata | reverse complement strand
GAGGTAAGCCTCGCATACCTTGAGTGGTTTCACAACCAGGCTATCCCGAAGCAAAGGCCAGAAAGATCCACATGGCATGCGACTGATTGGGAATAGGAGATCGAGGCCAGAGTTAGAGAAACCAGAAGGGAAGTAACACTAGAGTTCCAATCCCGTATTGACATATTACAAAAATATAAAGGCATTCTGGAGACAGCCATGGACATACAACATGTTGATTTCGAGCGGGAAAAGGCTAAGTGGGAACAAGAGAGGCGACCACTCAAAGCTCAAATTAGGCAAGAAAAAGTGATCACTACCGCTCAACAACAGGAAGAAAGAGAAGCTCTGTTCAAGGTGGTCTGTGATCATGAGCGCATAGGTTTTGATCCGTTAATACAAGGTTTGAGGGATTAGATAGGGGGAGTTGAGTCAAGCAAGGAGCGCCAGATCGCGGGTTTTGAAATAGAAAGACATCACTACCAAAGTATGATCAATCAGTTGGAGGGGGAGTCACTGGAAATTCGGCGCCAAAGAGATATAGCCTTGGAGCGCGAGCGCAACGCACTGGATCTAGCTGAGACCCGTGGTCAACAAAATCAAGAGTTTCACTTGGCTCAGGAACACATTAAGGGAAAGATCCTCGAGGTAGCCATATATACCTTCCGAGCTTGCAGGAGTTGTCAGGGAATGACGCCCGAACAATTTGCTGAGTATCGTTGAACGTCGCTCGTCACATATCTGCAGATTTAGAGAAGATATATNGGATCTTCTTTTAGCTGGCAGATCATTTTGACTGTTCCTTTGTGGTTTTTGAGTATGTAAGGGTCTTTTGTTGTTTTGAGTCTTGTTATTTTGCCCTTTGTCTTAAAAAGTCTGTTTGAGTCAAGTCTAGTCGTGTTTAAACAGTTATCTTTATGTAATTCTTGTTATTGAGTTTTGTATCAAAAAATGAGAATCAATGAAAAAGATTTTGTTTTGGAAAAAAATTCAAAAAAAAAGGAACTAAAAAATGTTTGTTTTGTATAAAAAATAAAAAATAAAAAAGAGAAGAAAAAGAGGGTCGTGCCCTTGAACTACGTAATGATCTGATTCATGCGGCGACATGATACGTAGGTAACCCCTAAAAGGTTCGATCAAAATATTTCAATAACTCTAAAATGAGGGAACAAAAATAGGCAGGTGAAAATAAAAGCGAAAAAATGAGAAGGAGAAGGGGAAAAAAGAGTAGAGAAAAGGAAAATTTGAGAGCACCAATAAGCAGCAGCCTCATAAGCCGGGATGAAACATGAAGCCTTCCAAAAGAATGTTAGAAATGATGACAATGTTAGGAACTTGGCATATTACGTGTGATTCATATGTGTAAAATGTTTAACCCTAATACGTTTGTTGCATTTAGTCAGTAAGCTTAAGGTGGTTGGTTTGTGGTGAAACTGGCAACACATCATTACTTCACCAGATCTAAAGGGAAGGTACCAATGGCTAATAATGATGAAATCGAGTTGGTCAGTGATGACCCCCAGGGCCAGTCAGTTGAGCAAGAGTCGGAGGAAGTGAGAAGATTAAAACAACAATTGTCGGATGTATATCAAGCTTGGGTCTCCGGTCAGCCTCCACCTCAGGGTCCCTCAGAAGGAACTTCTACCGTACCCCTGGCTACTCAAACACCACTCCGTGCAACAAGTGATCACATTCTACCACTAGGGTACGTGCCAAACTACAACATCCATGCCGCCCCTAGTACCTCTAATGTGCGACCTCCAGCCGCACCAGTCAGGAACACCCCTCTTGTCGTGTCTGGCGCACCGGTATATACAGTCCCACCACCACCACCTGTGACGAGGACAAACAACGAGCCACCATCTCATGCTTATGATGGACAATACTACTCTCCAAATATGACTTTCAGGGTCTCAGCTCCATACAACCAGACTCCTCAGTACGAGTCCCCGGTGGAAAATGAAAAGCCTGCCCAGACAGTTGAGCCAGATGAGATGGCAAGGAAGATTAAAAGTCTTGAACAAAACATAAAGAACATACAAGGACTAGGCGGTCACAAAAGTGTATCTTTCAGTGATCTATGCATGTTCCCCCACATCCATTTTCCGCCAGGGTTCAAGACCCCAAAATTTGAAGTATGATGGACACGGCGACCCCATCGCCCACTTGAAAAGGTACTGCAACCAGTTGACGGGTGCAGGTGGAAAAGAAGAATTACTAATGGCTTATTTTGGGGAAAGTCTTGCGGGGGTAGCCTCAGAATGGTTCATTGACCAAGATATCTCTCACTGGCATGTCTGGGACAACATGGCTCAGGCCTTCATCAAGCAATTCCAGTACAACATAGATATTGCACCAGATCGCAATTCCCTGTCCAATATGAAGAAGAAGCCGACTGAAAGCTTTAGAGAGTATGCAATCAAGTGGAGGGAGTAAGCGGCTAGAGTCAAGCCACCCATGGATAACCATGAGTTGATCGCTATTTTTCTGGAAGCTCAAGAGCCTGATTACTTTCAGAACATGATGTCCGCGATGGGTAGACCTTTTACAGAAGCAATCAAAATAGGGGAAATGGTCAAAAATAGCCTCAAGACCGGCAGAATTGTAACTCAAGATGCTCTCAAAGCCACTACTCAAGCTATCCAAAATGGGTCGGGGAGTTTCGCAAATAAAAAGAAGAGAGATAAGGGGTCCATGATGAATTCGGGATCCAGGGAAGTTCAAAGGGGGGCACCGCACCCTTATGTGCAAGTTCAGCAGGGGCAATCCAGCTACCCTCGACACTATTATCCTCCTTCAATTCCTCAATACTCTGTGGGCCCACCACAGTACACCATGTTCAATGCTCAGTCTTATGCCCGGCCTCCCAATCAGCAAGTACGGGCACCAGGTCCAAGGATCCCCCGACATCAGCAGCAAAATTTTCAGGCACCCTACAATGCTCGTCCTAGGCAGGATTATGGTCGAGAGCAAAGGCTAGCAGAAAAATTCACCCCATAGACTGAATCATACTCTAGTTTATTCCAGAAGCTGAAGCAAATAGGCGTGATTGGGCCCATCGCTCCCCACCATATGCATCCTGATTCACATGGATTCCAAGCAAATACTAGATGTGAATATCATTCACGGGCCCTGGGGCATAACACTGATGATTGTTGGACTCTGAAAATAGCCATAGAAAGACTAATTGCTGAAAAACTGATTGTGGTGACAAATGACGAGGACCCTCCTAATGTGACCAACAACCCCTTGCCAGTACACAATGATGTTCACTTTGTGGGAATGATTGGCCGAGATCAAGAATACAAGCCGGTTGGTCAAGTAGAAATGACATTAGGAGAAATTCAAGAAGGAACGGGTCTAAAAGTAAATCCAAGCCGAGATGTGACATTGATTGTGAAAGGCGCCCAGAGCTCAGAGAAGGCAACTTTGTTTGGTACAAAAATCTCGAGGTTGGAAGTTCGCTCCAATGTTCCATGCCCAAGGTTATATGTCCTTGGAGGCCACCCCATCGCAAGGCAGAACCAGGGCGGTACGAAGGGTACAACTGAGCCAATCATAATCAAACTTGTCGTGCAACCCCCTGTGACAAACACGAAGACCATTCCTTGGAACTACAACAAAACTGTGATGACTTACAAAGGCAAGGAAATCATAGAAGAAGTAGGGGAAACTGGAGGTATGACTCGATCGGGAAGGTGTTACTCTCCAGAAGAGTTGAGGAAGGCCAAGCAAATCAGAGAAGGCCAATTGCCAATAAAGAAACCAGTCACTAAAGAAGAGGCAGAAGAGTTTTTGAAGAAGATGAAAGTTCAGGATTACTAAATCATTGACCAGCTGAGAAAAAATCACGTCCAAATTTCCCTACTATCTTTGCTCATACATTCAAAAGAGCATACTCGTGTGTTAAGCAAGATCCTGAACAAGGCACATGTCTCAGAGAAGACCACAGTGAATCAGTTAGAGAAGATGGCTAACAGATTTTTTTAAGGTGAACAGAATCACCTTTACTGATGATGAACTCCCCAAAGAAGGAGTCGGGCACAACAAGGCTTTGCACTTGACTGTTAAATGTGAGGGGCACTACGTGAAACGAATCATGGTTGATGGAGGCTCGAGCATATATGTATGCCCTCTTTCCACCTTGCAGAGCATGAAGATCAATACAGACAGACTCCGACCCAGCAATGTCCATATCCGTGCTTTTGATGGCTCGACGAGAGATACCATTGGGGAGATCAACCTCACTATGATGATTGGGCCGGTTGACTTCGAAATTGTCTTCAAAGTAGTGGACATGGACACTTCTTATAACTTTCTTCTTGGAAGGCCATGGATCCATACGGCCCGAGCTGTGCCTTCCACTTTGCATCAGATGCTCAAATTCGAACATGACAGGCAAGAAATTAGTGTTCATGGGGAAGACGAGTCGTCCATTTACAAAGACCCGTTAATCCCCTGTATTGAGGCCAAGGAAGGGGATGAGTCCATTGCCTACTAGGCTTTTGAAGTGGTTGTTGCGGACCATGTTGAGGAAGGAAGGCCCATTCTGCATGTCGTCTTTCCGCCACATCTGCAATGGTAGCGGCACTCATGCTGAGACAAGGTTATGAGCCAGGAAAAGGCCTGGGGGAATCATTGCAAGGAATTTCGGAGCCCATTTCTCCGTTCAGTAACCAGGGTAATTTTGGTTTAGGCTTCAGGCCGACACAAGCGGACGAAGACAAAGCCAAACACCGCAAAAAGCACGGATGGGTCTTGCAACAACCTATCCCGCACATTTTCGATACTTTTGTCAAGCCGCGACTCCAAGAAGGTCAACATTCCTCGGCGCAGGCAAACATTGATGAAATTTGCCATGGATTCAACCAGATGTTTTCTGAAGTGAATATGATCCAGGCAGGTGAGGGCACTAGTCGTGCCGATGTGCAACTAATTGGCCCAGACACCATGCTCAACAATTGGGAAGCAACTCCTCTCCCCACAAGGAAGGAGTCTTGGTAGTGTACTTTTGCAGTTTCCTTTTGTATTTTGGGTTGCTTTCAGGGTTGTAATCCAAACATCTCAGTATGATTGTTTTGTTTTGATGTTAACCCTTCTTTACTTTCGAATTCGATGAAATGCAGTTCAGTTTCGTATTAAAATTTTGTATCTTTTCCATTCCCTAATTCAGTCATTTTGTTTCCATTTCAGTTTCGTTAATGTCGGCTTTAATAACATGACATGTATGTGGAATTCACGCCCTGATCTTAAAAAGTTGTCTAATTTCGAAATAATGCATCAAGAGGTTGAATATGACGAAGATGAGGCTGTTGAGGAAATAACAAGAGAGTTGGAACAATTTGAAAATAAGCCTAAGCCCAACCTCAATGAAACTGAGTCCATTAATATCGGGGGTCACGAAGAAGTTAGAGAAACAAAGATAAGCATTCACACTGAACAAAAAACCAGAGATTCCTTGATTCAACTCTTATTTGAATACCGAGATGTGTTTGCTTGGTCTTATGATGATATGCCGAGTTTAAGTGCTGACCTAGTGGTTCATAAGCTTCCCACGTATCCTGATTTTCCACCAATCCAACAAAAGCAACGAAAATTTAAAACGGACATGAGCGACAAAATCAAAGAGGAAATAATGAAGCAGTTGAGCGCCAACGTGGTCAGAGCTGTCCGATACACCACCTGAGTGGCAAATGGTGTGCCCGTTCCAAAGAAGGATGGAAAAACTAGAGTCTGTGTTGACTACAGGGACCTGAACAAAGCAAGTTCGAAGGATAATTTTCCTTTGCCAAACATCCACATCTTTGCAGATAATTGCGCAAAGCATGAGATACAATCGTTCGTGGATTGCTATGTTGGGTACCACCAAATTCTAATGGATGAGGATGACGCAGAAAAGACAGCTTTCACCACTCCATGGGGTACTTATTGTTACAGGGTCATGTCATTCGGTTTGAAGAATGCAGGGGCAACTTACATGAGGGCCATGACCACCATTTTCCACGACATGATGCACAAAGAGATAGAAGTATATGTCGATGATGTCATCATAAAATCAAAGACACAAGCTGATCACGTGCGCGATTTGAAAAAGTTCTTCGAACGGCTTCGAAGGTACGACCTTAAGCTTAATCCAGCCAAATGTGCATTTGGGGTTCCATCTGGGAAGCTCCTCGGTTTCATAGTCAGCCAGAGAGGCATCGAATCAGATCCATCTAAGATAAAGTCCATTCGATATTTTTCACCCCCGAAGAATAAAAAGGAAGTCACGAGTTTGGGAGGTTGAACTACATCAGTAGGTTCATTGCTCAGCTCACAACCACGTGCGAACTCATCTTTAAGCTGCTGAAAAAGGATGTTGCTATCAAGTGGACGGATGATTGCCAAAAAGCTTTTGATAGGATCAAAGACTATATGTCAAAACCCCCAGTACCGGTCCCACCTGAACCTGGTAGGCCTTTGTTTTTATATCTATCGGTGATGGATAATTCCTTTGGATACGTTCTGGGGTAACATGATGCAACAGGCAAAAAAGAACAGGCAATCTATTATTTGAGCAAGAAGTTCACCAATTATGAGGTTAAGTACACCCTTTTAGAAAGGACGTGTTGTGCCTTGACTTGGGTTGTTCAGAAGTTGAGGCATTATCTCCTAGCCTACACCACTTACCTCAAATCCAGAATGGATCCTTTGAAGTACATCTTTCAAAAGCCGATGCCCACTGGCAGGCTCGTAAAATGGCAGATTCTGCTCACAGAGTTCGACATTTTCTATGTCACTCGCACTGCAATGAAAGCACAAGCTTTGGCAAATCATTTGGCAGAGAATCCAGTTGATGATGATTACAAGCCACTGAGCACATACTTCCCAGACGAAGAGGTCAACTCAATAGAGGAAGTGGTTCCGGACACCACCCATATATGGAAAATGTATTTTGATGGGGTTATCAATACGAAAGGAGTTGGGATCGGGGCAATCCTCATCTCGCCTATCGGACAAAATTACCCTGAAACGGCCCGACTCCGGTTCTTTTGTACTAATAATACGGCAGAATACGAAGCTTGTATCATGGGTCTGAAAATGGCCCTCGATCTGGATGTGCATGAACTATTGGTTATGGGAGATTCTGATTTGCTTATCCGGCAAGCCCAAGGTGAATGGGAGGCTCGAGATATCAAGCTTATTCCATACAGACAATGTGTGCAAAACCTGAGCAAAAGGTTCAAATCCATCGAGTTCAGGTACATTCCCAGGTTTCACAACAAACTAGCCGACGCCTTGGCTACCTTAGCCTCGGTGATCCCTTATCCAGGTAACACTCATATTGATCCATTGGAAATCTAAGTTTGGAATCAACACGGTTATTGTAATACTATCGAGACAGAACCAGATGGTGAACTATGGTATCATGACATAAAATAATTCCTGAAAATAAGGGAATACCCAGAGCATGCCAAGGCAGATCAAAAAAGAACTATAAGGCAGCTCGCCAGTGGTTTCTTCCTGAATGGGGAAATTTTGTACAAAAGGACCCCAAATTTGAACTTGTTAAGATGCATAGATTCCACAGAAGCTGAGCGGATCATGAGTGAAGTGCATTCAGGGGTATGTGGACCTCACAAGAATGGATATGTTTTGGCGAAGAAGATTATGCGGGCAGGGTATTATTGGCTTACCATGGAGCGAGATTGCTTCAGTTTTGTTCGAAAGTGTCACCAATGCCAGATTCATGGTGACATGATTCACTCACCACCTTCGGAGTTGCATCCCATGTCCTCTCCTTGGCCCTTCGTTGCTTGGGGAATGGATGTTATTGGTCCAATCGAGCCAAAGGCTTCAAATGGGCATAGAGTCATTTTGGTCGCAATTGATTACTTCACCAAGTGGGTGGAGGCCGCCACTTTCAAAGCAGTCACCAAGAAAGCAGTGGTAGACTTTGTCCATTCCAACATCATCTGTCGTTTTGGTATCCCGAAGACCATTATCACTGACAATGCATCCAATCTAAATAGTAATTTGATGAAGAAGGTATGCGAGCAATTCAAAATTATGCATCACCATTCTACCCCTTACCGGCCAAAAGCCAATGGAGTCTTTGAAGCGGCAAACAAGAACATCAAGAAGATTCTTAGGAAGATGATCCAAAGTTCCAGACAATGGCATGAAAAGTTGCCTTTTGCTCTTTTGGGATATCGCACAACTGCTCGCACATCCGTTGGAGCAACTCCTTATTTGTTGGTATATGGAACGGAAGTTGTAATACCGTCCGAAGTAGAAATTCCATCTCTCCGAGTCATTGCAGAGTCGGAGATTGAAGATATAGAATGGATAAAGACTCGATTGGAACAACTAATGTTGATTGATGAAAAACGGCTAGCGGCAGTGTGCTTTGGCCAGTTATACCAGCAAAGAATGGCACGCGCTTACAATAAGAAAGTGCTCCCAAGGCACTTCGAGGTGGGCCAACTCGTTCTGAAACGCATTCTTCCACACCAAGTAGAAGCTAAAGGAAAGTTCTCCCCAAACTAGCAAGGGCCCTACATCATCAAGAAAGTGTTACCAAAAGGGGCCTTGCACCTGGTAGATAAAGAAGGAAGGGTACCAGACATGACCATTAACGCAGATGCAGTCAAAATATATTATGTCTGATATATACCCACTGTGGAACTTTCACACATGATTTTCTCAGAATCGAGATGACGAAGACCACCATTGCTCGTTTGTTCCAAATAGGTTTCACCCTCTTGTTAACCCTTTTGAGATGTATTTGTCTTCTTTGTTTTCCGCTTTTGGAACCTATGTACTTGCAACAAAAAAAAGGAAGAAAAGGAAAGAATTCAAACAACGAATCTTCTGAGTCATTGAAATATGTCCGACCTGATTCCGAAAGGATACGTAGGCAGCCTTACCCTGGGTTCAGTCCCATCACAACAAAAATCTATATGCCCAATACTCCAAAACTAGGGCAGAAGTTTATTTTATTTTACCGTTTTTTTATAGAAACGGTTCCAAAAGTGGTAATTCAGTTCAAGTTCCTTTTCCCATTTTTTCCATGTTAAGAACTTCTGGTCGATCTTTGAGAATATTTGAAGTCACCATGCCATGGGCAACCTTTCGCATGTCGTATTGTAGTAAAAAAAACGAGAAGAAATGAGAGAGTCTTCTCGGTGAAAACTCGTATGGGCACTGTAAGGCGACAGTGAGCAGAGAAATGAGAGAGTCTTATTGGTGAAAACCCAAATGGGCACCATAATGCGACAGTGAGTAGAGAAATGAGAGAGGTCAGTTGGCGAAAACCCGCAAAGGGCGCTACTAGCCGAATGAGAGTCTTCGTACTCCGGCATGAGCACAACCAAGACAGTTTCAAGATGAACCTTTGCGATGGATTTTGAAAATTAGACAGCTCAGACGGATCAGGCGTCCAGTCCAAAATGCATGTCATGATTCATTGAAGTCGGCACATACTTACAGATAAGTCTCCATGTTTCTTTCCCCGAAAGGGACGCCTTTTGTTTAAGCACGGTTCTTTTGCACCTTCAAGTATTCTTCTATTTTTACCCCATAATTTTCTTTGAGTCCCTTTCGGTCTAATCTTTCGTCAAAAGCGAAGCGAACAAATGGCTACAAAACTGGCTACAGTTTCCCCGTAATATCGAGCACAATTTGGGGCATATACGGCATTGACGAAGGCACGAATCCGTCTGTGATCTCATTTGACAAGGCAAACAAAGTGTCTTAAAGAAACTGAAAAGGTTGCCTAAGCAAGACCTCTTCATGAGAAAAGTTGACAAGCACTGCAGACACAAACCGGTACCAGGTGCAAGACAACTGAGTTTGATTTTTAAAAAAAATTGCATTGCCTCGGATACAAAGGTAGAAATACCAAGGACGTCTGGGTATGAAATATTTGGGGGCAACATTGGAAAGCCAAGGTCTCCAGAAAATGATACAGATCAGTCGAGCATCTCGGTACCATACTGACAGAATCAGTTCTTCACCTGCGGAGAGGCTGTGATAGAGTATCCGAGAACCTCGGTACCATACTGATAGAATCAGTTCTTCCGCTGTGGAGAGGCCGTGAAGTCAAACCACAATAGGGCATCAAGGCCACAAACCAATCACCACTTTGAAAACTCATAAATATTTCTTTGTTTGAAGCAGGAACAAAGCAGTGCAGAATGGCGGTTCTTAAAGGACGAATGTCACCAAACATAAGCTCCTTAAAATCTCCATTTTTATTTTATTTTTAACATGCATCACTACTATTCATACCTCCTAGTTTAGTAGCTTAACTCAGGTAGAACCATTTCACCTAGGGGGATCCAGCTCATAGTTCCGGGTAGAAGTACTCTTCGCTCATGTTGTTTTACATGGCTTAACGCATGTAGAACCATTTCGCCTAGGGGGATCCAGCTCATAGTTCCGGGTAGAAGTACTCTTCGCTCATGTTGTTTTACATGGCTTAACGCATGTAGAACCATTTCGCCTATGCTTTATCCGTAACACAGGGTACCAACCCCTGGTTACATTTCCTTCCAGTAATACAGGGTGCCAACCCTTGGTTACATTTCGTCCAGTAATACAGGGTGCCAGCCCCTGGTTACATTTCTTCCAGTAATACAGGGTGCCAATCCCTGGTTACATTTCTTCCAGTAATACAGGGTACCAACCCTTGGTTACATTTCGTCCAGTAATACAGGGTGCCAATCCCTGGTTACATTTCTTCCAGTAATACAGGGTACCAACCCTTGGTTACATTCATCTTTAGTGATACAGGGTACCAACCCCTGGTTGCATTTCCTCTCCAGTAATACAGGGTGTCTACCCCTGGTTACAGTAATTGTCGGTAATACAGGGTTCCAACCCCTAGTTACATCCATTTCCTGGTAATACATGGTACCAACCCCTAGTTACATTCCTTTCCAGTAATACAGGGTACCAACCCCTGGTTACATTCTTCTTCAGTGATACAGCGTACCAACCCCTGGTTACATCCATTTCCAGTAATACAGGGCACCAACCCCGGGTTACATTCCTCTCCAGTAATACAGGGTACCAACCCCTGGTTACGTTTTCTTTGGTTACATTTCATTTCCGTAATACAGGGTTCCAACCCCTAGTTGCCAATCCTCTTGGTAACGTAGGGTACACAATCCCTCGTTACAAAATTTTATCTCTTTTAGCTAGTTTATTCTACTGTTTCTGTGTGCCTTTCAATAAATTAGATAGTTTATAACTTTCTCTGATAACTCACAAAATTTTCTAGTTCAAAGTGGGGCAGAAAAAAATTTGTTCATTTTGTTCGTCTTTGATGGATTTTCAGGCCCCGCCGTAAAGCACATGTGACGGTTAAAAGCTTGCGGTTTCACTTTCTCATCAGAAGAAAGAAGTCTTTCGATCACAAGATAGTTGGAGTCAGCATTGATAATGTGTCAACAATCCAGCTTCTCAAATTTGATTTTCCCAAATTCTGATCGGGAAATCAAGCAATCAAGAATGATCCATAGTCTTTTCTTCAAAGAGCATCAAGATCCAATCTAAGGTCAACACAAGCGAGAAAGTCAAGAATCATGATTTGACTCCAGAAGGAACATAGATAGGAAATTTTGTAACTCTTAGCTTGCAATAATATATAGTTCTCTTCTTCTTCTTCTGATGTAAGCAACAAGTAACAGTAACAGCAACAGCAACAGCAACAGCAACAACAACAGTTTTAAATCTAGTGTCTGGTAGTCCCAGCTACCAAACTTTCCCAGAACTACACTGACCTGATTCCTTTATAGCCAAGGATATGTAGGCAACCTCGGAAGCAAGGTTCGGTCACCTTTTTCAAAATGCTTCATTCTAGTGATGTGTGAGCAAAAATTAGTCATGGATTCACTTTTCTTAGCACGAAAACTCTTCATGCTCTCGAGCAAAGAGGGGCAGCTATGAATACCTAATTTTTGCATGCTTTTAATACTAGTATTTGGATAATTTTAATTGTTTGTGCATTTTTATTTGCATTCCTTTATTAAAAACCAAAAATATCTTTACCTTTTATTGGTATATTTTAGTTTTGTATCTTTAAATTATATACACCAAAAAGATTTTTCTTTTATTTGTACGTTTTCGTTAGGACTAAATAAAATAATTAGGGGTTAAGAATTTGGGCTAGTGTATTTAATTGACATTAAACCAAAATTGGCCCGAGATTTGATCCCAATTCGGCCATACCCGATCCAACAAATATCCTGACAAGACCTGGTCCAAAACGGCGTAGTTTCACCATTAAACTACGTCGTTTTATTAAGTGAAACCAAGATTCAATCTCAGCCTTTTATTCTCTCTTGATCCAATGGCCTTAATCCAATTCCCCATTTAGTATATAAGACCCAAAATCAGATTTTTTGGGGCTCATTTATACCCAAACCAAACCCTAATCTTCACTCTCTCTTCTCCCTCTCCCAATCTCTGCCGCCCACACCCTCCATGGCGGCGGCGGCGGCCAGAAATTGCCACCGCCGGCGGCCATCGTCCAAACCACCCTATTTTTTTCACCATCTCTTCCTATAAACCTCCTCTCCATGAATCCAAGCCTCAAATCCTTAGAATCATTCTCAAATGCCGCAAATCTAGAAAAATATGAAACCCTAGCCGCCCCCTTTTCCTCAAATTCATGAAGTTATAGATCTCCCCACATTAAAATACCTACATCAACGGGAAGAGCTCTTCAAGACTTACTTATTAATGTCAATCTCTCCCCAAAACTACACCACCGCCAGCGACCAAAATCCGGCCAGCCACCTTCTGTCGCGACCACCCAACTGTCCGAAGGCATTTTCTCGAGCTAGACACGTTTTTCTTTGAGATAAAAATGCTAGTTTCGATGGCCATGTGCCAAGGAAATTATAGTGGAATTTTATCTCAAAGAAAAATGTGCTTGAGTCGGCTTCCTCGTAGGGGACCCGAATTTGGTAAAACTCCTAATCCCCTTCTCTTTGTTTTAAATTTTCTGTTTTTCCTATTTGATTTGTTAGCTTGTTTAGGTTTAAGTTTTGATAATGATCGATTCACTACTTCGTATAGTATTTTTTCAGATATCTATGCTTAGTTAGTTATGTTGTGATTAATTACTTCACTATAATACGTATTTTGCCTAATCATAGATTTTTATTTTTTTCTTGGATTAATCATATCAACATTAGTTTAATTGGCTAAGTTTCAATGCTGAATTTTCTATTTTTATATTGGTTTGAATTGGTTAGTTAGTTTGATATTACTTGTAAAGGGTAAAAGGCAAATGATGAAGTAGGGTACATGTTTGGTTACTTTTACTGTTTGAGGACTGTTGTGGAGTACAATGCTCCAAAATATTGTCCATAATTGGTAAGAAAAACTGTTCATTGGCAAAAAATTTGGTTTTGGGCAGATTTTTGGTTAAAAAAGATCTGTCCCAAAGTCTTTTATTCTCATATATAAAAGAGGATTTCTTCTCCATCTGACACACATCTTGGGCTCTAAAAAGATAACATTTTGACACACACTCTATTCTACATTTCCATACACCCTTAGAGTTGCTTGAACACACAAAAACGGAAAATAAAAAAATCAGCAATTGAACTTAAAGAAACCAAGCAGAAATTGTGAGCTTCATGAGTGCTTCTTAGAGTGAAAACACTTTTTCAAAAAAAAAGAAGTCTTTTAGAGTTGATTCTGGGCTTCTTCTCTAAGGTTTTGGGGCTGTTTGGATACGAATTTGCTGCTATTTTGCTCGTTTTCATTGTTGTTTTTCTGCTACTTTGCTGCTGTTTCTGCTAATCTCACGGCTGTCTTTTTATTTTTGAGAACCAGGTAATTCCTGCGTCTTTGTATTGCAGATTTTTTTTTTGATAGTAATAAGAAGATTCAAACTTGTCCGGATGGCTGAAACATGATGTACTTGGTCTTTGCTTAAGAATAAATCGTGTACCTACGTATAAAAATATGTAAATATGCAGTAGTTTTAGCTTTTAGAAGATAACTCTCTACTTGTTGTTGTCTAGTTGTTGAGATGTCCATTTCTCACCTTATTGCACTTAAAAGTCTTTAATTTATTTTAGGTGAGCATGTTGTAGATGTGAATCTAATTTCTTTAATTTACTATGTTGACACCTTTATTAGCTTGTTTTGGCATCTCTTTGCTTAGTTAATTTGTTAATCTTCCTTGAAGTTATTCTCAAAAATATAAAAAATATATTTATTTGAGTTTTGCTTGAATCTTTGTCCGTTTATTAGCGTTAGATTTCAGTAAGCTTTTATCATGTTTCGGTTACTTCATTTATTGAGGTGAATTGTTATTAACATCAAATTTGATCAATTTCATGGTTAAGTTGAAATAAAGTTTGTTTTGTGGGACTTAAAAAGAGATTTGTGGTTTAACTGATGTAGGTTTTAATAACACACACACACACACACACACACACACACACATATATATATATATATATATATATATATATATATATATATATAAATTTTGATTTGGCCCATTATCCATAAGCTGATTTATGTTCTTAATAAACAAACCAACCCTTTTTTTTTACAAATAAGTGGCCTAATGTCATGGAATTCCAATAAGCATAAGCCTAGCAAGTTCAATTTATAGGCTGGTTAAATAATTTTTAATAGTAGCATATCATCTCCTCTGGAATAATTAATTAAATAGTCTAATGTCTCTTCTTAATTAATCAACTTAAACGCTAGGTAATTAGTAGGCGCACTTTAACTCACGGAATCGCTTGCGTAGTGTGACATTTAACATTTAACAAATTAATTCAATAATCTCATACCATACTTATTAGTTTCTAGTTGATTTTTTTTAATTTAGTTAATTCTTTGCCAAAATTGTGGATTCGCTTGCGTAGCGCAATAGTTGACTTTTAAACTTTCAAGAGCTAATTTTCTCAAGTGTAGTAATTTTTCAAAGTATTACAAATTAGTTAATTTTGTTATTCGATCACGCATTCGCTTGCGTAGCGTGATTCTGACAACGTAATTTGTTTAGTAATTCTAATAATCAAGAAGTAAGAGCGGATAGGTAAATCATAAAAGTCACATAAATCACATTTTGTCCATAACTAATTAAAGCCAGGTTTAAGTCAACAAAGCGACCGTGCTAGAACCACGGGACTCGGGGAATGCCTTACACCTTCTCCCCGGTCAATAGAATTCCTTATCCGAACTTTGTTTTCGCGGACCGATAAAAATAGAGTCAACCCTTCTTTTGACTAGGGATTCAAATAAATGGTGACTTGGAACACCAAAAAAATAATTCCAAGTGGCGACTCTGTAAATAAAATAATCCTTACTCAAATTTGTCATTTTAATTGGAAAAACTCTTTAACCCACAATTCATAATACGCACATCTTTTGAGGGTAGAAAAGGAGCGTGACAACGATCATATTTTGAATTACTTCTTATCCAATCACATATTTGTATCTAGTGTTAACATAATTGAATCACTACTGAATGACTATCCTTGACACGTGTTGCTTCCTACTTCACTCAACTTATAAGACTGGTTTTAACCTGATTTGAACAGAAATCAACAACTTGCAAGTGGGCTAATAAAGCAAGGGAAAAAAAATTCTGTTTTAATGAGAAGAATACTTTTTCCAAATCAATTTATACGATCCCCTTTGATGTTGAGATATTGAAAATGTTTGATATCATTTACTAACAATACTACTCCTATTTGATATAACTTTCTCAAGTTTGATAAGTTCAAATTCATTTAATAATGACTAGATTCAAAGTTTGGTATGACGTCTTCTGTAACAAATTGAACTTTCAATTATTATTTCAATAGTATCTCCTACTTACTATTTATGTACAACAATATAAAATATAAATGAGTGGTTTGAAGAAATCTTGACTTGTTTAGAAACCAAAACCTTTTAGAAGGAAAAATTAAATGGAAAAATACATAAGTTACCCTCTAAACTATGGACCAAATTTATGTTGTCGATACTGTGTTAAAACAAACTGTTAGAAGAAATAGAAAATCAGTAGATGATATGAAATATTCCGAGTCCACAATTTCCTTGTGCGTCCTTAAGGAATTTTAACCCCCTCACAAGTTGCCAAGGTAATGGATTAAATCCTCCCAGGATGAAACGGAATAAACCTTCCTGCAACAGTGGCAATACTATTTGCAGGATACCAACGAACTCAAAGAACGGAGCAAAATCACACTTACGATTTTGAGAGAGAGACTGCAAATAGAATGCAGTATATTTTCATAAGGAAATTCTGAATTTTTCAGTGAGTGAAAAAGAAGTCATGCCTCGGAATTTATAGGCAGTGTAATGTGAAGAGGTGTCTGTTCAGAAGGGAAAGGCAGCGTTTGAATTATACGCTTCAGTCAATTCCGTTAATGAACTGACTGGCATTTAATTAACTCTTAACTAATTAATTAAATAAATTTTGTCCAAAAATAATCTTATCGATCGATCATTTTCCAAATCCAATCCAAATCCAAATCCAAAGCCGAAGCCGAGCCGAGCGACGACAACGACGCGAAGGTCCATTCTCTTCAACTCTTTTTAAGAGCTCTAAGAAGTGATTCTATATTTATACACACAAGTGTATTTATCTTTCACCAATGTGGTACAAAGCTCATTTGATTCAAATTTTCATTTCCCTCCATTTTATTTTCCACCATTTTCCAATTCACACTCCTTGTCTTTAATGCCCAATGGCTTTAAAGTCCAACAATTCCCCACATGAATGGGAATGGCCATAACAAGAATCATNGCCCAATGCTTAAAGTCTTTAAGCCCAATGCTTAAAGTCCAACAATCCCCCACATGAATGGGAATGGCTGTAACAAGAATGATCATAGATGGACGCTGTGTGATTTGCAAGTAAGGATTAATTGCATCTGGATAAGTAGGTTTCCCTTTTGAACTTTCCGTAGTGAACATATGTCGGATATACTCGGTCAATCGGTAGATTTGATATCTTGAACCGTCGAACTTTAGTGTATACCTAGACAACCATATGTCACACAACCAACCTTTAACCGTCTTTTGGTTCTCATTGTTGTGTTCGTTTCAGCCATGAACACCACCTGGTTTTATAAGTGCGTAGAGAATTGGCCTTACAGAATTCTCATTGAAGCGGCTTCACTTCACACTTACATAGGTGATTCCTAAACGTGTAATCTTTTAGATTAACACCACTTCAAACTTAGGTAATCATTAAAGAACGTGTAAAGTTCTATCCTTGTTACTATACATTGTCTTCATCACTAGAAGGGAAAAAAAAAAAATTTCTTTGACAATGTTGAACCGGTCAATCATAACTTTGTTTGAGCTCCTTGAACCTAGATCTCGGAATATCCAAAATTCTAGGAAGAGTTACCGCCATGATGACTTGTCCTCGGCCATAGTCTCATTCCTTTAGATGATTTCTCAACTCCCTCTCTAGTTAGGCCTTTTGTAAGCGGATCCAACATATTATCCTTTGATCTTACATAATCAATAGTGATAATTCCACTAGAAAGTAGTTGTCTAACGGTGTTATGTCTTCGCCGTATATGACGAGACTTTCCGTT
>ML349603.1:0-12513 GCA_005239505.1 Nicotiana paniculata | reverse complement strand
TATATATATATATATATATATATATATATATATATATATATATATATATATATATATATATATATATATATAGGTGGCTAGCCATTTGAGCTGGTATAACTATTATTGTAGTAATTATAGTTATAAAACATAGGCAAAAAAATATGAGCTCATAAGATCCATAATTGATATGAGTTAGAACACATCACAAAAGAAGAAATTTAGATATCGCATGTATTTACAAAGCAAAAGACTTAGAGTCTGAGAACCTAAATATCCTTAAATATCGAAGGAGTGTCGCCTAATATTACTGACTTTAAAAACAGGTAGTTCTCACTTATTCTTCATGGACTTTGCTGTTTAATTTTAGATTCTTTTTATATTTTGCAAAAAAAAAATCATGTTATATAATTCAAATAAGAAAAAGTTTTATACAAGGTATTTAATATGAAAATCTTTTATATATTCAGATAATGAAGAATTTAATGCACAAATTTTAGTTGATTTAAACTGCTAAATATTATTAAAAAAAAAAGCTTAATCTCGAGCAATCATATTCAAAAGAAAATAAAATAAGCAGATCTAAGTTTTAATCCAATGTTTTGTGAAATAAAGTATTGGAAAGAAACACTAATAGTTTAAATGATCTAAGCAATTTAAAACATTATTTTTTTAACTGAAGGATCATAAAAATCTTTTAACTAAGCTAGCGTTTGGCAATAGATTCTCAAATTTATTTTGAAAAATTTGTTTTGGGTGAAGTTTGGCTTGAAGATGAAAATGTGTTTGGACATACGTTTTCAAAACATATTTCTCAAATTTATTTTGAAAAAACATGTGTATTATGAGGGATTTGGCCCAAAACCAGCTATTGAGTTGGTTTTAGGGTTTGGGATTTGCCAAATTATAGGCAAATTTTATGGCCAAACATGTGTTTGCCAAATAAAATCCAAGTTTATTTTGACAAAATCTATGGTCAAACGGTTCCTAAAGTGGTCGAATCATAGTTTACCTTGTCCTAACTCCTTAAGTATTGGTTTGTAATAATTCATAGAAAGTAAATCGTATTTGAACATAAAGTCCTAAATATTAGGATTTCTTATATAGTTCAAATAAGAGGAGATTTATTAAATAAAGTTATTTTTTTAAATGACAGTTTTGTATGATGTGAATTATATTTTTAAAGGGTAAAAAAGACAAACGACATTTTGCTAGGGGCCTTTGCGCTTTTAATATAGTATTTTATAATAGAAGAGTTTACCGGTTTAAGAACATGTACTACCTAGAGAATGCGTAGTATATGGTATAGAATTACATATCTAAATATTTATTCTTAAAGAAGAAGGTTTAGTTTTGGGCCGAAGTAAATTTATGCTTCGCGAACGCGGGGGTATGGCGGCGTTCGCGAAGAAGAAATGCCTGGGCAGAATATAACATTTCACAATCGAGGTGTTGGCTATTTTTATCAAAACTTGAGATAGAGAGTGCCTCATGGTTTTCAATAAATTACACTTTTATTGCTTTGTCCGTAGAGTTTATAATATTCTTTATAAAGTACTATGACATGAAATGAAATTTTGACATACTTCAATTTATCAATGTTTCAAAAAGTATTTATATTGTAACGACCCGACCGATTGTTTTGAGCTCTAGCGCATCGTTTGGCAGTTTGAGACCACGAGCATCTAAACCTTAGGTATTATGACTTGTACGCATGGTCGGAATTGAATTCCGAGAGTTTTGGGGTTGATATGTGAAGAGAATTCTCGTTTCGGGAGCTTTAAGTTGGAAGAATTGACTAAGGTTGAATTTTTGAGTTAACGGCCTCGGAATCGGGATTTGAAGGTTCTAGCAGGTTCGTATGATGATTTCAGACTTGGCCTGTCACGCCCCGAACCTGGGCCTAGACGTAACACATCACTCGGAGCCTGACTACATGTGACCGAGCGAACCAACTGGCTAGCTGAATCAACATGTCATAACATAACATACTAAATGCGGAAGATAAACTAACACATGCTGATATACTGAAAGTCTAAATGATGTAAATCAATTGTGAAAACACTAATATAAGCCTGAAACATATATGTACCAACATTGCTTAACCTTAAATGCATGTGACTTTGTCTAACTGTTACTCTAGTCTATGAAGTCTCTAATGAAATACTGAAAACACTGACTGTCTGAAAATACTAAAGACTGTAAGGTAATGATAATGCCCCGAAAGAACTAGGGATCACCAAATAACTAGTACGAGAATCCTAGCGTTATGAATCGTCAACCTCTAAATCATTACTTGCATCGTGAGATGCAAGCCCTGAGCAAAAAGGGACGTATGTACATTTGAATTGTACTGGTATGTAAAGCAACTGAAAGAAAGAATTATAAATACTGAAATTGAAACTAAGCTGATGACTGTGAATTGATAATTTATAACTAAAATGATAACTATTGAAACTGAAACTAAAATAATAAATGATAGCTGATAACTGATAACTGATAACTGATAACTGAAAACTGATAACTGAAATGATAACTGATAACTGATAACTGACCAGAACAAAGGAAGTAAGGTTATGAATACTTCCTCTTCTGAATGATGAACCAACTGTTTATCTGAATAAATAAACTGCGGACTCAGGCCCTATATATATATATATATATATATATATATATATATATATATATATATATATATATATATATATATATATATATATATATATATATGCACAAACTGTGGCCTCGGGCCTAAGTATACGTATACATAACTGCAGCCTCAGGCCCAAAATGCATAAAGCATAAACTGCGGCCTCAGACCCAAATACATGTGTTCAACATTCAGGAACATAGAATCAGGAACTGAGAATCATATTGCAATACATCATACTGAAATACTGAACCATACTATTTACATGATACCAGAATAATGAATAGGACTAGACTGAGACGTGTATTCATAATAAGTTGATTTGTCATAACTGAAACTCATAGAATATTGAATGACTATGAAACTATGCCATCTAGAGAATAGAAGTTCTACGACTATTTTTGGAACTAAGGCATAATTACTTTATGAGGAAAGTCATAGTAAATGGGGCGTAGGGAGAATCATAGACATTCCCAAACGTTAAGAGTTAGCCTCACATACCTTAACTCCCTGCTCATGAGCGTAATACAATGTTTGTGAACCCTTTCAACTTTAATCTATAGGAATACAAGTCAAAGGGATTCTATATTAGCTATGATACTCATGTTTTGGTAACTTAAGCATTTTATCAAATACTTGGCGGGAATAAAGCTTCATAGTCCTTATTAATGGTGTCTCTACACCGAATAACCCATTCTCTTGCTCCTAGATAAATTCTAGAGTCTCAAATGGTTATAATCAATATTATTTTTTATCGCCCATAAGGTAAACAACACCCTTAACCAATAATTAACAATCAACATACCAAACCTATAACTGTTCATGCTTTTCTATAAAACCCATCAACTCATATCTCATGAACTAGGGTCTATAATCATTAAACCAATGCTAGAATCAATTAGAGGGTGACTCGTTGAAATTCAATCCCCTGAAATTCGAGTTCTAGGGTTCCATCTCTCAACAATGATGTCTCAATCGAATATCTAATGATATGGAGAGGTTACCCATGTTAATAAGATGTTGGGATATTAAAATTAACTTAGAATCACCATTAGAACTTACCTTGGGTGGTGGAGGGACCCTTAAGGAGTTAGGTTTTTGAGAGTTCTCCTTTCTAGAGCAAGTTTTTATGTTTTGGGGTTGTGGGGGACGAAGTAGGGCTTTAAAAATGACTCCCCAAGTGCGCCCCCGCGCACCTGTAGGCCTGACCATGCACCTGACCACGGAAAATGGTAGGAACATTGCCGCATGTGCGCGGCCACGGTCGGAGCGCGTAGTGGGCGCGGATATTACGCTCTATTCTGTAAAACGCACATAACATTTTGCACAAATATCCGTTTGGGCTCCACAATATATTGTTGGAAAGCTATTTCAAAGGTGTACAACTTTAATATTTTGAGTTTCCCAAATACCTTACACGTTTTTCACCAAACCTCCTGCAAGACTGACCTTTTGTGAACTTCGTAGATTTTATCAAATCTTGTATACCTCACTCTTCGTCTTGATTATAAAATAACTATTTCTACCCATACTCATACCAATAGAACTTCACATGTCCAAAATATAACCTTACTACTCATTTAACACATTCATACCTAAGCCGAATTTACGGGGTGTTACATTATCTCCCCCTTGGAATCATTCGTCCTCAAATTATGGTCCTGACTACAACTATGACTATCTATGGACATTAAACGGGTGTGATAGTGATATGTGAATACTGAAATATCATGAATACATGTATATCAAACTGAACGAGTACGTGATCACTAAATACTACGCTGAGTAAATACTGAAGAACATGGAGATTATAATATAAGGCCTGAATGGAAAGGTTAATTACCTTCCACATTTTCCGTTTTCTCTTCAAAGAGATGGGGATATCTGGACTCCATTTCCTCTTCGGCTTCCCATGTAGCCTCTTCAACCTTTTGATTCCTCCAAAGCACTTTTACTGAAGCAATTTCCTTAGTTCTGAGCTTGCGGATTTGATCAAGAATAACCACTGGACTTTCTTCGAAAGACAGGCTGTCTTTAACCCCTACAATATCCGTACGAACCACAAGTGAAATTGTTGTGAGCTAAGTCTATACTCCGAAGATTAGAGTCTCATGTGATGGCTCTACCCTCGTGATACATAACTGGGAATGATTTTATAGTTCCTTTTTTTTATATCCCATGCTAACTATGCGGGTTTAAAATCTCCAACTGGACTTACTATAGTTTTCTCTCTCACTGCTAGCTGATTTTTCTTCCCACTGCCACCATACTTCGGGTTTAACTTAAACTTTTTGGGTTCTAACATGCGTTCGGTGTTTCAAACTATTACCCACTCACTAGTGTTAACTTTACTAAGTAAATCAAATTGTACTCCTACTAGCTCTGCTGAAATTGCTACTTTGTTGTATCTACTCAAAACTTACTTACTATCCTTTTACTAACCACCTGCTAGCACCATTTTTCTTCTCTTGCTTTGAATAAGTAAATTGAATCATAAGCTTATTCCTAACTTTCCTTACCATCCGACACTATTCTACGATCACATACTATTCTTTTTTTAAAACTATGTACATGGATCACACTTAGGGATTTCTCATATGTCTTAAACAAAATTGGAATATCTAACCCAAAACTTTTTATACACTTCAAAATCACTTCTGCCTATAAACCTCCAGCCCAAACACATAGTCACATCATCTGAAGGGGAACTATCATATCTGTTATCTCACAATAATAACCACTTCTTATACAAATTTACTAGCATGTTACTTTCTAGTTCTGATTTTAATAAATCTAAACAACTTAAAATCATTCCTTGAAATACAATATCGGCTGCTCTTGGTTCTCATTTCGTACATCATGTCTTCTTAGTCATATACATGAGTCGTATGAAAAATATAACTCTGATAATAACAATCATTCCTGACTCCTAGGTATTTTTCCCTTAGGCTCTTGTTTGTACAAAACAATAGTGATCAATGTTAGGGTCTGTGATGACCCAAAAAGTCATCTCTCATTTATAAGTCAAAACTGTGTTCTGAGGCCTTAGAAACCTTCTTTTTATCTCACCTCATTTTGCGTGCACAACCCGGGCGTATATCCGGGAAGCTTCTGTGTGAAAAACTGAGAAACATGCTAAATTAGCCTTTAATATTGAATTTAAGTTGACTTCGAATAACATTTTGGGTAAACGGACCCGGAAATAAATTTTTGAAAGAAATTGTTTTACTGAAAATATAAGAGTTTTTGAAAATTTGGTTATATTTGAAATTTATGGTATCGGGCCCGTATTTTTGTTCTAGAGCCCGATAAAGGTTCAATATGATATTTGAGTTGTGTCTGTAAAATTTGGTAAGAAACAGAGGTCATTTGACGTGATTCGGACCTGTAGTTGTGAAATTTGATACTTTGGAAGTTTTGGAATTTTTCTTTGATTTTAATGCTAAATTCGTTGTTTAAGATGTTAATTTGGAGATTTGATCGCACGAGTATGTCCGTAGGATGTTTTTGAGGTTGTGTGCATGTTTGGTTTAGAGCCCCGAGGGCTAGTTTCGGGTAGGTTCTGGGGTGTTTAGAGTTGGAAAATCACTGCTGGTGCACCAATTCTGGTGTGCCCGCACCTACGAGCCTAGGGCTGCAGGTGCTAGACCGCAGGTGCATACCCTCAACCGCAAGTGCGGGCCATCCCCAGCCAGCCCCTTTCAACAGGTGCGACAAAAATTCCGAAGAAGCGGTCCCGCAGAAGCGGATGCACCTCCGCAGGTCCAGCCCTCAGAGGCCTTGCCCACTTCTGTAGGTGCGACCACTTTTCCGCACCTGTGCAACCGCAGGTGCGACCCAGGCACCGCAGGTGCGAGGGTCGGGCAGTGTGTTTAAGTTAGAGCTTCATCCGATTTCATTTTCACTTCTTCACAAAAATAGGAGACCAAGGGCGATATTCTCAAGAGAGTTTCTTACCAAATCATAGGTAAATGTCCACTAACTAATTTCCTAATTATTTTCATCAACTTTTATCAAGAAATCTAGGGTTTTAATGGTAGAAAATTGGGGATTTGGGTAGAGTTAGGGATTTTTGAATAATTGGAATTTAGACCTCATTTTGAGGTCGTATTTCGAAACTAATTTCATATTCGGGCTCGTGGGTGAATGGGTGATCGGGTTTTGGTCCGAACCTCGAGTTTTGGCCAAGCGGTCCCGGGGTTGATTTTTGACTTTTTGGAAAGAATGATGTAAAACCTATAATTAAGCGTTTGGATGGAATTGTTTGGCATTTATTGATGTTATTGAGTTGAATATGTCTAGATACAAGTGAATTGGAGTCAAATTCAAAAGGGAATGCGGTAATCGAGGCTTGAGTTTGGTCGTGGAATTTGAGGTAAGTGTTTGGC
Source organism: Nicotiana paniculata (assembly GCA_005239505.1). Taxonomy (NCBI): domain Eukaryota; kingdom Viridiplantae; phylum Streptophyta; class Magnoliopsida; order Solanales; family Solanaceae; genus Nicotiana; species Nicotiana paniculata. The sequence goes on along the minus strand of ML349603.1, from coordinate 5,496 downwards.
TTAACCTTAGCTTGACGGAATAGGTGTTGTGTCCTATTTGCTATGTGTAAGCATCATGTTCAACGTATATGTGAGGTGAAGAGTACCTATACGTTGGTGTCAAGTATGCCTGTGAGTCGAATATTGTGAATTTTGTAGTTTTTCGTAAGTAATATTTGAGTTTCACTTTATAGTTATCTATGTTGGTGGAAATTCCTTGATATTGAATAGTGCTGAGTATTAGTTTCAGTTAAAGATTTTTATGTGAAGTTATGTACTAAGTGAGATTGGATATAGCTGTTTTCCCTTATCGGGATGGTATTAATTCCAATGTTGACTCCCTCGTGGGGACGTTATGGTTTTATTTCTGTTTACTCTGTTATTTTCCTTGTTGGATTGTTGTCATTTAATGTGTTTGGGTGAGGAAGAGTGTGAAAGCATGAAGGGTGATGTCGTGCGTGAGATTTTGAGTGAACGTTAATGCACGAAGGGTGATGTCGTGCCGATATTGTGATTTTAAAAGCACGTAGGGTTATGTCATGCCATGATATTAGAGATAATTCACGAAGGATAATGACGTGCCATGATATTGTGAGGTAAAAGCATGAAGGGTGATGCCGTGCCGAATATATTGATTCTGATGGTGAGGACGAGAGTAAAAGCACGAAGGGTGATGTTGTGCACTTGTTTTCGTATTACTATTTTGTTGCTTAAATTGAGATATAAATTGTGCCTTACCTTGTTATTTCCATTATTTGATATTTCCTCCCCTCAGCATGTTCCCCTTTTCCTTTATGCTTAATTGCTTATTTCTCGTTGTATTATTTTCTCCATATACTATTAAACTGCACATGTTGACTTTAGTTGTCGTGTCCTAGCCTCGTCACTACTTCGCCGAGGTTAGGCTCGGCACTTACTCAGTACATGGGGTCGGTTGTACTGATGCTATACTCTGCACTTTCGTGCAGATCCTGGTGTAGGACCCTACGGACCATAGATCGAGGTTGCCGCCTTCAGTCCGGTGGAGACCCTGAGGTAGTCCTGCAAGCGTCCGCAAGCCTTGGCGTCCCCTCCTACTTCTTTTGTATTCTGTTCTAGCTATTTCAGAAACATATGTACTTATTTCACTCAGACCTTTATATGTATTATTCGTAGACAGTCCGTGAGTTTGTGACTCCAAAATTCTAGGATTGGTTTTTGTGAAATTTCGTAAAGGAATTAAATTGAGTTTATATATCTTGCTTCATTTTGTAATTTTAATTATCTTAAGTGTTTTATTTCACATATTATTAGATAATAATAAAGGAATAAGGTAGATTAAATATTCATGTAGGCTTGCCTAGCGGGTTCAACGTTAGGTGCCATCACGATCCCGACGGTGAGAAATTCGGGTCGTGACAGTGTCTGACATCTAAACTAGCGTCATCCAACTTGTGGCTCCATTTCCAAGAGTTAAATGAAGTTATTCTGGGAGGTAAAACACATAGAAATACACTACCATGCACAAACTTATCCTTTATAGCGTCATCTGATAATTCACTTCATGCACCATTCAGTGAGTCTTGGTCTTAATCCAAACCTAAAATATGCGAAGATTTTGCTATAATCACTGTTACTTACATTTTCTTTTAGCACCCATAGGAATCACTATATACTCACCAGTCACCAGAATTTTGATACACTGAAATTAGAGATCTAGTAACTGAATAACTGATAACTGGCATATTGAATAACCATAAACTTGCTAACTGAAAGACTGTATAACTGGTAACTGAGGTAAACTGATGACCATAAAACGTAATAACTGCTTTCGTACTTTTTAGTAAGGTTATGCTCTGATATGTACTACTATCCATTGCATCCCACTTCCAACATCCTCTCAAGTCTCATTTGTTACTAACCTGTACTCCATAATTATACCACAATGGGAAATAATCCTCTCTAGAATCTTGGATTTTTCTTGCCCGTCTCTTGGGTATTAGATACGTATGGAATTCGATAGGAAGAGAAGGTTACTTATTGATCTAAGATTCATGGCACGACCTAGAGTAGAAAGAAATGAGACAATCTAGGATGTCTTGGTAGTTAACCGTTTATACGAGTTTCCGGCACACACATATAAATGAAACTCTACTGGACACGGCTTCATAGACTCCCTAGGACTTTTGAACCTACTGCTTTGATATCAAGCTTTGTCACGCCCCGAACTTGGTCCTGGACGTAACACGTCACTCGGTGCCTGACTACATATGACCGACCAAACCAACTGGCTGGCTAAATCAACATGTGATAACATAACATACTGAATGCGGAAGATAAACTAACACATGCTGATATACTGAAAGTCTAAATGATATAAATCAATTGCGGAAACACTAATATAAGCCTGAAACATATATGTACCAACATTGCTTAACCTTAAATGCATGTGACTCTGTCTAACTGTTACTTTAGTCTATGAAGCCTCTTAATGAAACATTGAAAACACTGACTGCCTGAAAATACTAAAGACTGTAAGGTAATGATAATTCCCCAAAAGAACTGGGGATCACCAAATAGCTAGTACGCGAATCCTAGCGCTCTGAATCATCAACCTGTAAATCATTACCTACATCGTGAGATGCAGGCCCTGGGCAAAAAGGGACGTAGTACATTTGAATTGCACTGGTATGTAAAGCAACTGAAAGAAAGAATTATAAATACTGAAACTAAAACTAAGCTGATGACTGAGAATTGATAATTGATAACTGAAATGATAACTATTGAAACTGAAACTAAAATGATAACTGATAACTGAAATGATAACTGAGAGCTGAATTGAACAAAGGAAGTAAGGTTATGAATACTCCCTCTTCTGAATGATGAACCAGCTATTTATCTGAATAAATAAAATGCGGACTCAGGCCCAATATATATATGTGCACAAACTGCGGCCTCGGGCCTAAGTATACGTATACATAAGTGCGGCCTCGGGCCCAAAATGCATAAAGTATAAACTACAGCCTCGACACCAAATACAGGTGTTCAACATTCAGTAACTTAGAATCAGGAACTGAGAGTCATACTGCAATACATCATACTGAAATACTGAACCATACTGAGTTACATGATATCGGAATAATGAATAGGACTAGACTGAGACGTGTATTCATAATAAGTTGATTTGTCATAACTGAAACTCATAGAATATTGAATGACTATGAAACTATGCCATCTATCGAATAGAAGTTCTACGACTATTCATGGAACTAAGTCATAATTAATTTATGAGGAAACTAGTAATTGTCATAGTTAATGGGGCGTAGGGAGAATCATAGACATTCCCAAACGTAAAGAGTTAGCCTCACATACCTTAACTTCCTGCTCTTGAGTGTAATACAAAGTTTGTGAACCCTTCAACTTTAATCTATAGCAATATAAGTCAAAGGGATTCCATATTAGCTATGATACTCATGTTTTGGTAACTTAAGCATTTTATCAAACACTTGGTGGGAATAAAGCTTCATAGTCCTTATTAATGGTGTCTCTACACCGAATAACCCATTCTCTTGCTCCTATATAAATTCTACAGTCTCAAATTGTTATAATACATATTATTCTTTATCACCCATAAGGTAAACAACACCCTTAACCAATAATCAACAATCAACACACCAAACCTATAACCGTTCATGCTTTTCTATCAAACCCATCAACTCATATCTCATGAACTAGGGTATGTAATCATTAAACCAATGCTAGAATCAATTAGAGGGTGAAGACATTACCTCTTTGAAGTTCAATCCCCTTGAATTCGAGTTCTGAGGCCTTCTCCCAACAATGATGTCCCAATCGAATATCTAATGATATGGAGGGTTTAACCATGTTAATAAGATGTTGGGAAATTAAAATTAACTTAGAATCACCATTAGAACTTATCTTGGGTGATGGAGGGACCCATAAGAAATTAGGTTTTTGAGAGCTCTCCTTTCTAGCGCATGTTTTTATGTTTTGGGGTTGTGGGAGACAAAATAGGGATTTAAAATGACTCTCCAAGTGCGACCCTCATACACGTAGGCCTGACCATGCACCTGACCGCGGAAAATGGTAGGAACACTGCCGCATGTGCGCGGTCGCGGTCGGGGCGCACACTGGGCGCGGATATTGCGCATTGTTATGTAAAACACATATAACTTTTTGCACAGAGATCCGTTTGGGCTCCACAAGATGTTGTTGGAAAGATATTTTAAAGGCATGGAACTTATATAGTTAGTGTCTTCCCAACTACCTTACAGGTTTTTCACTAAACCTCCTGCAAGACTGATATTTTGTAAACTTTGTAGATTTTAACAAATCTTGTATACCTCACTCTTCATATTGATTCTAAAATAACTATTTCCACCTATACTCATACCAATAGAACTTCATATGTCCAAATATAACCTTACTACTCATTTAACACATTTATACCTAAGCCAAATTTACGGGGTGTTACGTGGCCGTATGTTCGGATCGGGTTTTGGATGATTTGGGAGCATTTCGGCGTCTATTGTGGAAGTTGGCATTTTGGAAGAAAATCATAAATTATGATTGAAGTACATTTCAGTGTTATCGATGTCCGTTTGGGATTTTGAGTATAAGAATAGCTTCGTATAGTGATTCCGGTATTGGGAGCGTGATCGGAAGTGAATTCGGAGGTCCGTAGGTCGTTTTGAAGTCGTTTGGCTAAAGTTAGAAATTTGAAAGGTTTTTGAGAAGTTTGACCAAAAGTGGAATTTTTGATATCAGGGTCGGATTCCGATTCCGATTCCGATTCCGGAAGTTAGAGTCGGTCCGTAATCTCAAATGTGACTTGTGTACAAAATTTGGGGTCAATCGGACATGATTTGATAGGTTTCGGCATCAAATGAGGAAATAGGAGTTCTAAAGTTCATAAAGCTCGAATTGGAGTGCGATTCATGGTTTTGGTGTCGTTTTATGTGACTTGAAAGCTCGACTAGGTTCGTAATGTGTTTTGGAATTTATTGTTGTGATTGAACGGGGTCCCGGAGGCCTCGGGTGGATTCCGAGTGATTAACTGATCGGATGGGAGTTGGGAGATAGAAGTGAAGCCCGCTGTCATCAGGTGTAACCGTACCTGCGAGCTCTTGGACGCAGGTGTAGAGCCATAGAAGAGGCCTTAGTGCCGCACAAGCGGAAGTGGTTGGGCTAGGCTGGGACCGCAGATGCGGTCATTTTGCCGCAGAAGCGGGACCGCACCTGCGGAAGGAAGGGCGCAAATGCGGAGTTGAGGGGCTGGAGGAGGACCGCAGAAGCGGATTATGGGTCGCATCTGCGGAACCGAAGAAGCGGTCAAGTGACCACAGGTGCGGAAATGCTGGAGGCAGTGAGGATCTTTAAATCGGAGGTTTGGCTCATTTCAACCCTATTTCTCTATGGGAGACAATTTTGGAGCACCTTTGAGGTGACATTTCTACCACCAAGCATGAGGTAAGTGGTTTATACTAGTTTGAGTTAAATACATCGATTATGTATATG